>OU745262.1:0-12500 GCA_916618015.1 Xestia c-nigrum
AACCTAACCTAACCTAACCTAACCTAACCTAACCTAACCTAACCTAACCTAACCTAACCTAACCTAACCTAACCTAACCTAACCTAACCTAACCTAACCTAACCTAACCTAACCTAACCTAACCTAACCTAACCTAACCTAACCTAACCCTAACTTAACCTAACTAACCTAACCTAACCTAACCTACCTAACCTAACCTAACCTAACCTAACCTAACCTAACCTAACCTAACCTAACCTAACCTAACCTAACCTAACCTAACCTAACCTAACCTAACCTAACCTAACCTAACCTAACCTAACCTAACCTAACCTAACCTAACCTAACCTAACCTAACCTAACCTAACCTAACCTAACCTAACCTAACCTAACCTAACCTAACCTAACCTAACCTAACCTAACCTAACCTAACCTAACCTAACCTAACCTAACCTAACCTAACCTAACCTAACCTAACCTAACCTAACCTAACCTAACCTAACCTAACCTAACCTAACCTAACCTAACCTAACCTAACCTAACCTAACCTAACCTAACCTAACCTAACCTAACCTAACCTAACCTAACCTAACCTAACCTAACCTAACCTAACCTAACCTAACCTAACCTAACCTAACCTAACCTAACCTAACCTAACCTAACCTAACCTAACCTAACCTAACCTAACCTAACCTAACCTAACCTAACCTAACCTAACCTAACCTAACCTAACCTAACCTAACCTAACCTAACCTAACCTAACCTAACCTAACCTAACCTAACCTAACCTAACCTAACCTAACCTAACCTAACCTAACCTAACCTAACCTAACCTAACCTAACCTAACCTAACCTAACCTAACCTAACCTAACCTAACCTAACCTAACCTAACCTAACCTAACCTAACCTAACCTAACCTAACCTAACCTAACCTAACCTAACCTAACCTAACCTAACCTAACCTAACCTAACCTAACCTAACCTAACCTAACCTAACCTAACCTAACCTAACCTAACCTAACCTAACCTAACCTAACCTAACCTAACCTAACCTAACCTAACCTAACCTAACCTAACCTAACCTAACCTAACCTAACCTAACCTAACCTAACCTAACCTAACCTAACCTAACCTAACCTAACCTAACCTAACCTAACCTAACCTAACCTAACCTAACCTAACCTAACCTAACCTAACCTAACCTAACCTAACCTAACCTAACCTAACCTAACCTAACCTAACCTAACCTAACCTAACCTAACCTAACCTAACCTAACCTAACCTAACCTAACCTAACCTAACCTAACCTAACCTAACCTAACCTAACCTAACCTAACCTAACCTAACCTAACCTAACCTAACCTAACCTAACCTAACCTAACCTAACCTAACCTAACCTAACCTAACCTAACCTAACCTAACCTAACCTAACCTAACCTAACCTAACCTAACCTAACCTAACCTAACCTAACCTAACCTAACCTAACCTAACCTAACCTAACCTAACCTAACCTAACCTAACCTAACCTAACCTAACCTAACCTAACCTAACCTAACCTAACCTAACCTAACCTAACCTAACCTAACCTAACCTAACCTAACCTAACCTAACCTAACCTAACCTAACCTAACCTAACCTAACCTAACCTAACCTAACCTAACCTAACCTAACCTAACCTAACCTAACCTAACCTAACCTAACCTAACCTAACCTAACCTAACCTAACCTAACCTAACCTAACCTAACCTAACCTAACCTAACCTAACCTAACCTAACCTAACCTAACCTAACCTAACCTAACCTAACCTAACCTAACCTAACCTAACCTAACCTAACCTAACCTAACCTAACCTAACCTAACCTAACCTAACCTAACCTAACCTAACCTAACCTAACCTAACCTAACCTAACCTAACCTAACCTAACCTAACCTAACCTAACCTAACCTAACCTAACCTAACCTAACCTAACCTAACCTAACCTAACCTAACCTAACCTAACCTAACCTAACCTAACCTAACCTAACCTAACCTAACCTAACCTAACCTAACCTAACCTAACCTAACCTAACCTAACCTAACCTAACCTAACCTAACCTAACCTAACCTAACCTAACCTAACCTAACCTAACCTAACCTAACCTAACCTAACCTAACCTAACCTAACCTAACCTAACCTAACCTAACCTAACCTAACCTAACCTAACCTAACCTAACCTAACCTAACCTAACCTAACCTAACCTAACCTAACCTAACCTAACCTAACCTAACCTAACCTAACCTAACCTAACCTAACCTAACCTAACCTAACCTAACCTAACCTAACCTAACCTAACCTAACCTAACCTAACCTAACCTAACCTAACCTAACCTAACCTAACCTAACCTAACCTAACCTAACCTAACCTAACCTAACCTAACCTAACCTAACCTAACCTAACCTAACCTAACCTAACCTAACCTAACCTAACCTAACCTAACCTAACCTAACCTAACCTAACCTAACCTAACCTAACCTAACCTAACCTAACCTAACCTAACCTAACCTAACCTAACCTAACCTAACCTAACCTAACCTAACCTAACCTAACCTAACCTAACCTAACCTAACCTAACCTAACCTAACCTAACCTAACCTAACCTAACCTAACCTAACCTAACCTAACCTAACCTAACCTAACCTAACCTAACCTAACCTAACCTAACCTAACCTAACCTAACCTAACCTAACCTAACCTAACCTAACCTAACCTAACCTAACCTAACCTAACCTAACCTAACCTAACCTAACCTAACCTAACCTAACCTAACCTAACCTAACCTAACCTAACCTAACCTAACCTAACCTAACCTAACCTAACCTAACCTAACCTAACCTAACCTAACCTAACCTAACCTAACCTAACCTAACCTAACCTAACCTAACCTAACCTAACCTAACCTAACCTAACCTAACCTAACCTAACCTAACCTAACCTAACCTAACCTAACCTAACCTAACCTAACCTAACCTAACCTAACCTAACCTAACCTAACCTAACCTAACCTAACCTAACCTAACCTAACCTAACCTAACCTAACCTAACCTAACCTAACCTAACCTAACCTAACCTAACCTAACCTAACCTAACCTAACCTAACCTAACCTAACCTAACCTAACCTAACCTAACCTAACCTAACCTAACCTAACCTAACCTAACCTAACCTAACCTAACCTAACCTAACCTAACCTAACCTAACCTAACCTAACCTAACCTAACCTAACCTAACCTAACCTAACCTAACCTAACCTAACCTAACCTAACCTAACCTAACCTAACCTAACCTAACCTAACCTAACCTAACCTAACCTAACCTAACCTAACCTAACCTAACCTAACCTAACCTAACCTAACCTAACCTAACCTAACCTAACCTAACCTAACCTAACCTAACCTAACCTAACCTAACCTAACCTAACCTAACCTAACCTAACCTAACCTAACCTAACCTAACCTAACCTAACCTAACCTAACCTAACCTAACCTAACCTAACCTAACCTAACCTAACCTAACCTAACCTAACCTAACCTAACCTAACCTAACCTAACCTAACCTAACCTAACCTAACCTAACCTAACCTAACCTAACCTAACCTAACCTAACCTAACCTAACCTAACCTAACCTAACCTAACCTAACCTAACCTAACCTAACCTAACCTAACCTAACCTAACCTAACCTAACCTAACCTAACCTAACCTAACCTAACCTAACCTAACCTAACCTAACCTAACCTAACCTAACCTAACCTAACCTAACCTAACCTAACCTAACCTAACCTAACCTAACCTAACCTAACCTAACCTAACCTAACCTAACATAACCTAACCTAACCTAACCTAACCTAACCTAACCTAACCTAACCTAACCTAACCTAACCTAACCTAACCTAACCTAACCTAACCTAACCTAACCTAACCTAACCTAACCTAACCTAACCTAACCTAACCTAACCTAACCTAACCTAACCTAACCTAACCTAACCTAACCTAACCTAACCTAACCTAACCTAACCTAACCTAACCTAACCTAACCTAACCTAACCTAACCTAACCTAACCTAACCTAACCTAACCTAACCTAACCTAACCTAACCTAACCTAACCTAACCTAACCTAACCTAACCTAACCTAACCTAACCTAACCTAACCTAACCTAACCTAACCTAACCTAACCTAACCTAACCTAACCTAACCTAACCTAACCTAACCTAACCTAACCTAACCTAACCTAACCTAACCTAACCTAACCTAACCTAACCTAACCTAACCTAACCTAACCTAACCTAACCTAACCTAACCTAACCTAACCTAACCTAACCTAACCTAACCTAACCTAACCTAACCTAACCTAACCTAACCTAACCTAACCTAACCTAACCTAACCTAACCTAACCTAACCTAACCTAACCTAACCTAACCTAACCTAACCTAACCTAACCTAACCTAACCTAACCTAACCTAACCTAACCTAACCTAACCTAACCTAACCTAACCTAACCTAACCTAACCTAACCTAACCTAACCTAACCTAACCTAACCTAACCTAACCTAACCTAACCTAACCTAACCTAACCTAACCTAACCTAACCTAACCTAACCTAACCTAACCTAACCTAACCTAACCTAACCTAACCTAACCTAACCTAACCTAACCTAACCTAACCTAACCTAACCTAACCTAACCTAACCTAACCTAACCTAACCTAACCTAACCTAACCTAACCTAACCTAACCTAACCTAACCTAACCTAACCTAACCTAACCTAACCTAACCTAACCTAACCTAACCTAACCTAACCTAACCTAACCTAACCTAACCTAACCTAACCTAACCTAACCTAACCTAACCTAACCTAACCTAACCTAACCTAACCTAACCTAACCTAACCTAACCTAACCTAACCTAACCTAACCTAACCTAACCTAACCTAACCTAACCTAACCTAACCTAACCTAACCTAACCTAACCTAACCTAACCTAACCTAACCTAACCTAACCTAACCTAACCTAACCTAACCTAACCTAACCTAACCTAACCTAACCTAACCTAACCTAACCTAACCTAACCTAACCTAACCTAACCTAACCTAACCTAACCTAACCTAACCTAACCTAACCTAACCTAACCTAACCTAACCTAACCTAACCTAACCTAACCTAACCTAACCTAACCTAACCTAACCTAACCTAACCTAACCTAACCTAACCTAACCTAACCTAACCTAACCTAACCTAACCTAACCTAACCTAACCTAACCTAACCTAACCTAACCTAACCTAACCTAACCTAACCTAACCTAACCTAACCTAACCTAACCTAACCTAACCTAACCTAACCTAACCTAACCTAACCTAACCTAACCTAACCTAACCTAACCTAACCTAACCTAACCTAACCTAACCTAACCTAACCTAACCTAACCTAACCTAACCTAACCTAACCTAACCTAACCTAACCTAACCTAACCTAACCTAACCTAACCTAACCTAACCTAACCTAACCTAACCTAACCTAACCTAACCTAACCTAACCTAACCTAACCTAACCTAACCTAACCTAACCTAACCTAACCTAACCTAACCTAACCTAACCTAACCTAACCTAACCTAACCTAACCTAACCTAACCTAACCTAACCTAACCTAACCTAACCTAACCTAACCTAACCTAACCTAACCTAACCTAACCTAACCTAACCTAACCTAACCTAACCTAACCTAACCTAACCTAACCTAACCTAACCTAACCTAACCTAACCTAACCTAACCTAACCTAACCTAACCTAACCTAACCTAACCTAACCTAACCTAACCTAACCTAACCTAACCTAACCTAACCTAACCTAACCTAACCTAACCTAACCTAACCTAACCTAACCTAACCTAACCTAACCTAACCTAACCTAACCTAACCTAACCTAACCTAACCTAACCTAACCTAACCTAACCTAACCTAACCTAACCTAACCTAACCTAACCTAACCTAACCTAACCTAACCTAACCTAACCTAACCTAACCTAACCTAACCTAACCTAACCTAACCTAACCTAACCTAACCTAACCTAACCTAACCTAACCTAACCTAACCTAACCTAACCTAACCTAACCTAACCTAACCTAACCTAACCTAACCTAACCTAACCTAACCTAACCTAACCTAACCTAACCTAACCTAACCTAACCTAACCTAACCTAACCTAACCTAACCTAACCTAACCTAACCTAACCTAACCTAACCTAACCTAACCTAACCTAACCTAACCTAACCTAACCTAACCTAACCTAACCTAACCTAACCTAACCTAACCTAACCTAACCTAACCTAACCTAACCTAACCTAACCTAACCTAACCTAACCTAACCTAACCTAACCTAACCTAACCTAACCTAACCTAACCTAACCTAACCTAACCTAACCTAACCTAACCTAACCTAACCTAACCTAACCTAACCTAACCTAACCTAACCTAACCTAACCTAACCTAACCTAACCTAACCTAACCTAACCTAACCTAACCTAACCTAACCTAACCTAACCTAACCTAACCTAACCTAACCTAACCTAACCTAACCTAACCTAACCTAACCTAACCTAACCTAACCTAACCTAACCTAACCTAACCTAACCTAACCTAACCTAACCTAACCTAACCTAACCTAACCTAACCTAACCTAACCTAACCTAACCTAACCTAACCTAACCTAACCTAACCTAACCTAACCTAACCTAACCTAACCTAACCTAACCTAACCTAACCTAACCTAACCTAACCTAACCTAACCTAACCTAACCTAACCTAACCTAACCTAACCTAACCTAACCTAACCTAACCTAACCTAACCTAACCTAACCTAACCTAACCTAACCTAACCTAACCTAACCTAACCTAACCTAACCTAACCTAACCTAACCTAACCTAACCTAACCTAACCTAACCTAACCTAACCTAACCTAACCTAACCTAACCTAACCTAACCTAACCTAACCTAACCTAACCTAACCTAACCTAACCTAACCTAACCTAACCTAACCTAACCTAACCTAACCTAACCTAACCTAACCTAACCTAACCTAACCTAACCTAACCTAACCTAACCTAACCTAACCTAACCTAACCTAACCTAACCTAACCTAACCTAACCTAACCTAACCTAACCTAACCTAACCTAACCTAACCTAACCTAACCTAACCTAACCTAACCTAACCTAACCTAACCTAACCTAACCTAACCTAACCTAACCTAACCTAACCTAACCTAACCTAACCTAACCTAACCTAACCTAACCTAACCTAACCTAACCTAACCTAACCTAACCTAACCTAACCTAACCTAACCTAACCTAACCTAACCTAACCTAACCTAACCTAACCTAACCTAACCTAACCTAACCTAACCTAACCTAACCTAACCTAACCTAACCTAACCTAACCTAACCTAACCTAACCTAACCTAACCTAACCTAACCTAACCTAACCTAACCTAACCTAACCTAACCTAACCTAACCTAACCTAACCTAACCTAACCTAACCTAACCTAACCTAACCTAACCTAACCTAACCTAACCTAACCTAACCTAACCTAACCTAACCTAACCTAACCTAACCTAACCTAACCTAACCTAACCTAACCTAACCTAACCTAACCTAACCTAACCTAACCTAACCTAACCTAACCTAACCTAACCTAACCTAACCTAACCTAACCTAACCTAACCTAACCTAACCTAACCTAACCTAACCTAACCTAACCTAACCTAACCTAACCTAACCTAACCTAACCTAACCTAACCTAACCTAACCTAACCTAACCTAACCTAACCTAACCTAACCTAACCTAACCTAACCTAACCTAACCTAACCTAACCTAACCTAACCTAACCTAACCTAACCTAACCTAACCTAACCTAACCTAACCTAACCTAACCTAACCTAACCTAACCTAACCTAACCTAACCTAACCTAACCTAACCTAACCCAGTTCCCCCCGAGCCTCCGTGGTGGTCGGATCGTTTTTAAAGCCGCTCCGCAGTTAAAAAATCAAAAAAGTGGTCAAAAGTGCTCCGATTTTGACAAATGAAGTGTTAGGGTGTGCAGAAAAGTTGCCCCCACATTACCACATGTGAAAACAAAAAGGATTGCAGTGCCTTGTATTAAAAAGTGCTGAAAACCTTCTTTTAAGAGGTTAAGTTGAAACTGTTATTTACAAAAACGTGAACGCTGAGAAAACAAGATCGACGACCCCCTCCTTTTTTGCTGAAATCCAGTGGACATCGTGGCTCCGGACCATCAGGACCAGTCATCATCTTCCTGACGCCACGCCCTGGCGAGTTATTCAGGAATTCCCAAAAACCACGTGTCCTGAAAAGGCAGAAGGAGTGGCGGCAGCGGCTTGAAAATTGGCATCAGCCTGGACCTTAGTAAGAAAACGCGAGTCCACTTAATTTTGGAATTTTTAGACCCCTGGGAGCCATATTATAACGCTTACAAAGTGCAAACTTTGGACCCAAATATCACCGGTCTCCAGTATAACATCAAAGTTTTGCAACCGGAATCCGTGGCGCGCTCATTGGCCCTATAGAGATCATAAGTTTTAGATTTTTAGTTACAATAGTTTATTAGTTATAAGATATTTTATAGGTTTTTCAGTTTTTCAAAATTTTTTTCACTTGTTTTTTGGTTATTGCAATATTTTGTTTTTGTGCATTATAGGGGCTTATTTTACCTTATTTTTGCCGTTTTTTCCAGAATTTTCCGACCAGCGGCACCTGAGATATCGAATTTTTAGTGTTTTTCGGCTTTTATTTAAATTTAAATAGTAAATTCCAAATTTTCACACCAGGATAGGGTCTAACATAGCCACTGCGACCCATTTAAGCCCAAACACGGGGTACATATCTTTGCAATTGACTGTTTTCGTAAAATTGGTACATTTCGGTTTTTAGGTTTTGAATTTATTTTTACGATATCTCAGGAACCGCTGGTCCGATTACTCTCGGATTTTCTTTAGGGCTGACGGTATATTTCCAATTTTAGGTGTGGACTTGTTTCAGGCCATTTTGGGCCAAAAAATTTTTTGTCGCTGAAACCATTTTCAGGACACACCTGAAGTGACGCCGAACTGTAAGTCCAAAACCCCGTCCTTCTGTGACGAAGGGTTCAAAAGTTACAGGCGATTTAGTAAGACGTTTGACAGTTCGGCGGCCATTTTGTTTTGCTTCAAACCGCCAGAACTCCTAAACCAGAGGTCGTGGGAGAACGCGGTTTTCTGTTTAAGGCTCAGGGCCATATCCTCTCACTTACCTCACGTTTTCAGGCGGTTTGAAGCAGCAAAATTTCAGGATCCTGAAAGGGGTTTCAGCGGACAGCGGAAATCAGGCCAAGTTATTTGAGCCCAAACTCGGGGGGTCTGCGGCTTTCCCGAGGGAAGTTATCGGCCGTCAAACATTGGTTTTGACAGGACTTCGGCCATCTTGGACCGTCTTTAATTGACTATAACTTCCCAACGGAGAGTCGTAGAAGGCTGGGACTTTCGCTGGGCGTACCAGCAAGACTTAGGTTATAGGTCGAGACGCTTTTCAGGCGTTTTCAGGACGGAAGAAATTTTCAGCCTGAAAATTGTTCCGGTGGATTGGTCTTGCCGGGCCAAATTCGGGGAGCCCAAACACCGGTGTTTTTGGACCGGTGGTGCCGGAGAAATCCTATGTGACATTTTTCGGTTTTTTATTTTGATAAAAAACCGAGATTTTTGAGTCGGGATATCTCCGGAACCCCTTGGTCTAACTGCACCGAGTTTGGGATCATCTGAGAGGGCTCGGCGAGAGCTATCTACTCGACCCATTAGATTGACTCTACATAGAGTCTCCTTGAAAAAGGGTCTCTACTTCGTAGTTTCCACAAAATTTTGATTATTTCTGCGATTTCATGGTGAGACCCACTCTCTTGAGTGCAGGACAGACAGGCTTGACTCACATATCACCCACCCCCCTATACAGGGTCGGATCACAGTCGTGGTTATAGCACATAACTTTATTTTAATATTTTATTTATAGTATATTGACATTTTTCCCCGTTCTCTTCACTGTGCCCTATACACACAAGACACACAACCCAACACACAACACAACTCAAATACATCATGGTTCTCGGGATTCGCACCCCAGTAAAAGGGAAGGGGCCGGAGGCCAGCGCCAGCCAGCCACAGGGTTCTGCGTCGCCTACGAACGCGGGAAATCAGGGACCCTCTGGGGCGCGCGAAGCGCCAAAGGGGATATCCCTGACGTACGGCAGAAAAGACGCTGTTAGAGGAACCAAAGAGGGAACAGCCGAAACGCCACTAACGACGTCAGCAGGGACCTCTGGTGCTGTTGCTCCTACCACCACTCCCAGCCCCGCAGGCCCGTCGGGACAGGCGCTGGACGCCGCCAGGACCTTTATCCGCAGACCGGAGCGAAAGCGAAGATCCGTAGACAACATGGAGGCGTACAAAAAGCAGCCTAACAGCTACGCTGCTCAATCTAATGACCAACTTCTCCAGGAACTCATGAAGACCTTTGAGGACATCCCATTCAGGGTGAAGGACTATCCTCAGATGAGGAAGGATATAAAGAACTTCCTGGAGACTCAGTCCGACAAAAGTCTACGGATATTGTTTGAGCTGAGTAGGCGGGTAAAGGGCCTGGAAACTGCGCCCAAAACAACTACAGCCAAAACGCCTGTACTACAAAAATTACCTGAGGGAATCCTGGATAGGCTGAACATGGTAGAAGAAAATATAAATACGCGCCTAAATGACCTGGAAGAGAAAGTTTTAAAAGAGTTCCAGGACTTGACCGAACGCTACGACGACTGCGGTGCCGACCTCATCGACAAGGTCGTCGATAAGGTTCTCGAGGTCAGCGAGAAGGTTGACGCAGTCCATGTGGACGTAAACCATACGACAGAGTGTGTGAAGGTCGTCGGTCAGGCCGCGGTGGCCCTCGAGGACAGAATCGACGGCTTTGCCGGTGATGTCGCCACCAGAACCGATCGACTTACAGAGGTCATCAGGGAATCTGCATGTGAGCCAAAACCTGATCAGCAGACCTACGCCAACGTTACAGCAGCCAAACACGGGCACCGACCGGCGCTTCACTCGATGGCGGTCACCCTTGAAGGCAGTCAAGAGACTGCTGACGAGGTGCTCGCCAGGGTGAGGGTGGCGGTCGATGCCAGGGGATCTGGCCTAAAAATAAGTAAGGTCCGAAAGGCCAAAAACCAAACGGTCATACTGGGGTGCGACACAGAGGCGGAGTACAAGAAAGTGAAAGACAGGATCGAGAGCCGAGGTGGAGGATTAAGGGTAGAGCCCATGAAAAATAAAAACCCACTCGTCGTCCTAAAAGACGTCTTCCTAGACAGTGGCGATGACGAAATGGTGCAGGCGCTCTACTCTCAAAACGAGAATATATTTAGGGACTTAGAAAAAGAAGAAATGGAAATGGCAATAAAGTTTAAAAAGAGGACTAGGAACCCCAGAACAGCGCACGTTGTCGTTCAGGTCGGGCCGAAAGTATGGCAGAGGATGACGGAAGCTGGAGCCCTTTACCTCGACCTGCAAAGGGTCAGGGTGGAGGACCAGTCGCCGCTCATCCAATGCACCAAGTGCTTAGCGTTCGGGCACGGCCGGAAATTTTGTACGGAGAGTGCGGACAGGTGCAGTCACTGCGGAGGACCGCACTTACGCGAGAAGTGCGCGGAGTTTATCGCGGGTAATGAACCGCAGTGCTGCAACTGCTTGCACTCGAAGTTTCAAAGGACCGACCACAACGCTTTCAGCGTGGAGTGCCCAGTCCGCAAAAAGTGGGACTACCTGGCTCGGACGACAACAGCATATGCTTAAACTGCTTCTCAGGGCTTACGTAACACACACAACACACACACGAACACACCGAGACAGCAACACAAACTGGGAGTACATATATATGGAAACCAACGCACACAAACACACACAGATATATAAAATATATAATTATATATACGAATATATCAAAAACACAAGCATAACACTAAACATGCACCACAAACAACACGAAACAATGACAAGACAAATAAAAAACCAGCACAAGAATAGACAATAATTATGTATATCATAAGTATATATGTATATTATTGCCGCAACCTTAAGGGAAGTCGAGAGATGTATAAAGCGAGTAAATCCACATAAGCCCCTATAATAGTGCAGAAAATGAAATATGTAATGGCAAATAGATTGTTAAATCCAAGAAGGTCCAAACCTTGTACTATATTTAAATAAAAACACTTGTTAAAATAGGGATAAAATACGTAATGTATAAAGCAAAGCTAAAGGAAATGGACACGTTAAACCAATTTTGTTAAAACATACTAGATTAATAAGCATATCTGGCTGGACTTATAGTACTGTATAAGACATAGAATAAGGAAGTATAAATTTGTAAAACTAATAATTATGTAA
>OU745262.1:15000-17500 GCA_916618015.1 Xestia c-nigrum
CCGGTCTCCAGGTTGTGGGGTGAAATTCCAAATTTTTTCTTTCGAAAACTGGTTTTTTGACCAAAACTCAAAATTTTTGTTCGGCACATAACAAGTTTTATTCCATAATTCGCTAGCCCGCGCGGAGACGCGTCTCTGGACACCTCGCCCGCGCCCCTAGCCCGAATAAAACATACATTTATCTAAAAAATAGTTATTTTCATACATTTCTATAAGTACCAAAATCCACCTAAGGGAACGAGTCAAAAACGAAAACGTTGATATCTTCTATTCTAGACGTGCGATTTTGAAGCTGTTTTCGGCTTTTTTAGACCAAACTAGGCGTCCGCCTGTGTTCTGACCATATCGCGCGCACTTTACACGCGCGTCTGGACTTCATCCCTTATTTTCGGAGAAATTCCTCAAAATTAATTGTTTTTCCAAATTTTCTTTTACATTTTAAATTTGATTATAGTTGCAATAGTGCTCACCCTTCTTCCCTGAATTCTGGTCCACGTTCCGTGTCCCGGTCTCCAGGTTGTGGGGTGAAATTCCAAATTTTTTCTTTCGAAAACTGGTTTTTTGACCAAAACTCAAAATTTTTGTTCGGCACATAACAAGTTTTATTCCATAATTCGCTAGCCCGCGCGGAGACGCGTCTCTGGACACCTCGCACGCGCCCCTAGCTCGAAAAAAAATTTGCCCACCCACCCGCCCTCTGGTCTATAGGAAGGTAGACGTGGGATTTTGGCAAGAAATTTTCTTTTCGGAATTTTGTCTGGGATTTCTTTGTCAGTGTTTTTAATAGGGAAATTTCTGTTTTTAACCTCATTTGACCGAGTCTGTAAAGACTCATATAAATTTATGACTATATATTAATTATTATTATTGTATTAATTTAAACCGATTATTTTTTATTTATTTTCTGTGTTCCCCCTTTACAGGGACACAGTCGAGTCCAGTGTCCACCTTTTTATTACCCGTCTCTCCTCCCGAGCGGATATTATTGACCGGGCCCCCACTTTACAGGGGTTCGTTTTCATTTTTTTTATTTTGTTATATGCCGCTCGAGAGCAATATGTTTCGCACCCCATCCGCTACCTTGAGGACGTTAGGCTCCAGGGGCTCGACGCGATCGCCGGAAAAAGCGGGAGACTCGCCTGCCAATGCGAGGCGGAGAATCTCTTTTGGAGACGACACTCTTCCCGCCTTGCAGGCAGGACCTGCCACTCCGGGTACGCGCCGACCCCCTGCTGACCTTTCAACACCGCTCATGAAGCCTGAGGTGAGGCACCGCAGTCGCACTGAGGAGGCGAGAGCTTGCCTGAATAAGGCTAAGGTCAATTTGGGCAACTCTCGCAACCTCAAGGCTGAAATCAAGACTGCGGTGCTCGAAGCCATAAACAGGCTTTATGAGCTGGTGAAAGAGTCCGAGCGGGACAAGGCCCCTGCCGCACCCATTGCCGTACCGGAACCCGCGCCCACCGCTGACTTCGGTCCCCTTCCCACTTCTCTGGAGGTTCTCGCTGGCCAGACTGAGCTCCTGAAGACCATGAAGGAGCACATCTCGGAGTTGAAAGACAACTCCGAGAAACTCGAGAGGCTCCGAGACAGTCTGGCCAGTAAAGAAAGTGTGGGGGAGACAACCTACGCGAATGTAGTGGCCGTCAGTAAGTGCCACACCGGGGCGCAGACCCTGGAGCGATCGACGCTGCATTCCGTGGTTGTCACCTCAACACAGGAGATGGATACGGGGGCCGAAGTCCTCGAAAGAGTGCGGAGAGCGGTGGACGCGAAGGAGGGCTGGGTGCGCGTTGAGAGAGTACGAAAGGCCAAAGACCAGAAGGTGATCATGGGGTGCGAAACGAAGGAGGAGAGGCGCAAACTTAAGGCGCGACTAGAAGCGGCTGGAGAGAACCTCGTCGTCGAGGAGGTGAAAAACAGGGACCCGCTTCTGATTCTTAGGGACGTGTTACTGATCCACAGTGACGAGGATGTGCTGCGAGCCCTTAGGAATCAGAACCGGGAGTTATTTGACGGCCTCGGCGACGAGGAACAAAAGGTATCAATTAAATTCCGTAAAAAATCCCGGAATCCTCATGTGAACAGCATTGTGCTGAGTGTTTCCCCTGCTATCTGGAGGCGTGCACTCGAAGGAGTCAAACTGCGAATTGACCTCCAGAGAGTGCGCGTCGAAGACCAGACGCCTCTGGTGCAGTGCACGCGCTGCCTTGCATATGGTCACGGAAAACGTCTCTGCACGGAACCTGTTGACCTGTGCAGCCACTGCGGTGGTCCACACCTTAGGGTGGACTGCCCAGACAAAGATCTTGGCAAAACAGCGGCGTGCGTGAACTGTACCAGGGCCAAGCTCGGGGAACACTCGCATAATGCGTTCAGCAAAGAATGCCCGATACGCAGGAAGTGGGACGCATTCGCACGAGCAACCATAGCGTATTGCTAAAGTTGTCGATGCGCCCACTCCCTCGTACCCAGGGATGACCAGTCCGACACAACCAGA